>CM070842.1:25268347-25270847 GCA_036326025.1 Chrosomus eos
TGTGTGTGTGTGTGTGTGTGTGTGTGTGTGTGTGTGTGTGTGTGTGTGTGTGTGTGTGTGTGTGTGTGTGTGTGTGAAATTACAGGAAACATTAGTAGATTAGTAGTTTGAATTCCCATTGTCATAAATCAACCGATATTTATGTGACTATTTATTTAAGGACTATTTATTTGGAATTGTAGGCTATATATGTAATATTCTTTTATAACTATATTCTACCAGATTACATTTGTCTATGGTTGTAAATCTTGTCCTAAATGTTATAAATGCTTCAAAGCTGGGATTGTTCTTGTATTTCAACAAATTGTTCTCATCATTAGGCTATACCCCATTAAAGATTTTAAAATTTCAAGATTTTACTGAACTCTTGAGAATGAATGTGTAGGATACTGAGCCACAACTAAGACAATCATTTTATTTTAAATAAAATGATTAGCAAAATATTTTAAAGGCGTTAGTGTTCTTTATGTAGTTACCGGTTTCCGCTCATTTTCTACAACAACTACACACAAATATCCAGTTTATTTTTAATCGTTAAAGCTGTCTTTTGAATATTCACTTTATCTTTATTCTCGCAGATGTTGATTCGTAATTTGAAATTCGTAGCCGTCCAATGGTGAACGTTTGTGTCTTGAATAATAAGTAGGTCGTGCTGACGTAGCTCGGTATCCTTTCAATGTTGAAGACTTAGTTTATGAATATTAATTGTGATCCTTCGCAATAGTAGGATTATTTAGTGAATTCGCGTGCGGGATTCCTGGCACGTTTAAGCTTCTGCTCGTCACATCTCTTCCATTCATCGGCTAATTAACACTTAATGCAAGCTGGTTTAGAGGTCAGTGATAGAGACTCTCATTTGCATGGATGCACGAGGAATAATTGATTTAGTCTACACGGATAGAAAATTATACATGCTTTGTTGTAAAAAGTGTCTTCAATAAATATGGACACCTAGATATCCACTTACAGATCCTCAAATGTATGGTAGGTTTTATGATAAAAACGGCGTTTTCATGACAAATTAAATCAGCTACATTTTTGCAAGGTGTTTTCCTGTTTCTTAAAGGTGTAGGCTACCTAATCATTAATAGAAAGCTAACAAATGTGGATTTGAAATTAATCGTGCTAAAAATAATTTTTATGATTTAATATAATATTTTACAAAAGTTCGTCAATAAACCACAGATATTTACACAAGTGTCGCTGCACGTTAAAATGAGCTTTTCGAGATGTTCAAATCTCAACATTAATACAAGTGTTTTATGTAGCCTAAAAATAGCCAATTAACTCACAGTAATTAACTCTTCACACGTTTGCTAGGTGTGACAAAGCCTGAATCAATTAAATATAATTGCATTCTTATTCATATCATTCACGTTTGAATCACACTTATTTTTTTATTGAATCATCATTCAGTACAATACAATACACTACAGAGAACAAATATTTTATTTATAGATATAATAAAAATATAAAACTAAAACACATGGAAAAATACATATTTTTGTAAAAATAAAAATATGTATGTAAAATGTGCATTATATTTCTGTTTTTTTCTGCTATATAAATGAATAAATTACTTTTACTCTAAAAGTTTAGAAATATCTTTAAGCAACAGTAAAGAAATGCAAATAAAAAATAATAAATAAACGTACCACATATGATTCACACAATCTAAATTAAAATACAATGCAATAATGTTTTTTATTATTAAATACACAACACTTTTGCTCTCATATACACACACACATCATCATCCTCATCAACATTAAACGTTCAGGTGCTTGAGGCTCCCATTGTTCTCTCAGGATGCATAATTAGTCCATTTTCATCCCACAAGTGTGTATCCATCGAGTTCTGTAAAAGAGAAACAGATCAATGCATTAACTTACAATCTAAAAGACCTGCTTCCTTAAACAGTGATTTTTTTAATTGCACAGTCATTATTAGTCAAATGATCAGGGCCGTTGTACCTGCCGCTCAAAACACAATCCCGTACAGCTTCACACAGAGAGTGACGATGATACAATTTTAATATTTTCACGTTCCACGCTCATCAAAAGCGAAATAAGTGATCCGTAATCAATTTCTTTCTCTCTTCTTCAATGAGGCTTTGTAAACAGTGTAAGCGCTCTGTCACAGTGTTCAAATATTATGCATAGAGGTTCCTGATGCCTTTCATTACCACAGGGGAGCAGCTTCAAGTCTTTCTCTGTTAATTTCCACCCTCTCCTCTATATGCGAGCTCTCGCTTTCTCTTTCTACCCACACAACGTAGGATTTGTCCTTTTTTTTTCTTCCTTGTTGTTTTCCTCCGAACACCCTCTTTGGGCTCCATGCAGCTTATGCAAATGTCTCCTTTTATTATAGGCTACCCTCCTGCTGCCCGACAGCCACACACACATTCTTACACACAGTAATTCTCTTTCCGACTCCAACACGCACCTTCAGAGCATCGACAACCAATTACAAAACCGACAAGCGACGCCGGTCTTACTTG